>CM074725.1:47186508-47189008 GCA_037306005.1 Rhinophrynus dorsalis
ATATCTATCTATCTATCTATCTATATCTATCTATCTATATCTATCTATCTATATCTATCTATCTATATCTATCTATATCTATCTATCTATATCTATCTATCTATATCTATCTATCTATATCTATCTATCTATCTATATCTATCTATCTATCTATCTATATCTATCTATCTATCTATCTATATCTATCTATCTATCTATCTATCTATATCTATCTATCTATCTATCTATATCTATCTATCTATCTATCTATATCTATCTATCTATATCTATCTATCTATATCTATCTATCTATCTATCTATCTATATCTATCTATCTATCTATCTATATCTATCTATCTATCTATCTATATCTATCTATCTATCTATCTATATCTATCTATCTATCTATCTATATCTATCTATATCTATCTATATCTATCTATCTATATCTATCTATATCTATCTATCTATATCTATCTATCTATCTATCTATATCTATCTATATCTATCTATCTATCTATCTATATCTATCTATCTATATCTATCTATCTATCTATCTATATCTATCTATCTATATCTATCTATCTATATCTATCTATCTATATCTATCTATATCTATCTATCTATATCTATCTATCTATATCTATCTATCTATCTATCTATATCTATCTATCTATCTATCTATATCTATCTATCTATCTATATCTATCTATATCTATCTATCTATCTATCTATATCTATCTATCTATCTATCTATATCTATCTATCTATATCTATCTATCTATCTATCTATATCTATCTATCTATATCTATCTATCTATATCTATCTATCTATATCTATCTATCTATATCTATCTATCTATATCTATCTATCTATATCTATCTATCTATATCTATCTATCTATCTATCTATATCTATCTATCTATCTATCTATATCTATCTATCTATCTATCTATCTATCTATCTATCTATCTATATCTATCTATCTATCTATCTATATCTATCTATCTATCTATCTATATCTATCTATCTATCTATATCTATCTATATCTATCTATCTATCTATCTATATCTATCTATCTATCTATCTATATCTATCTATCTATATCTATCTATCTATCTATCTATATCTATCTATCTATATCTATCTATCTATATCTATCTATCTATATCTATCTATCTATATCTATCTATCTATATCTATCTATCTATATCTATCTATCTATATCTATCTATCTATCTATCTATATCTATCTATCTATCTATCTATATCTATCTATCTATCTATCTATATCTATCTATCTATCTATCTATATCTATCTATCTATCTATCTATATCTATCTATCTATCTATCTATATCTATCTATCTATCTATCTATATCTATCTATATCTATCTATCTATCTATCTATATCTATCTATATCTATCTATCTATCTATCTATATCTATCTATCTATCTATCTATATCTATCTATCTATATCTATCTATCTATATCTATCTATATCTATCTATCTATATCTATCTATATCTATCTATCTATATCTATCTATCTATCTATCTATCTATCTATATCTATCTATCTATCTATCTATATCTATCTATCTATATCTATCTATCTATCTATCTATATCTATCTATCTATATCTATCTATCTATATCTATCTATCTATATCTATCTATATCTATCTATCTATATCTATCTATCTATATCTATCTATCTATATCTATCTATCTATCTATATCTATCTATCTATCTATCTATATCTATCTATCTATCTATCTATATCTATCTATCTATCTATCTATCTATATCTATCTATCTATCTATCTATATCTATCTATCTATCTATCTATATCTATCTATCTATCTATCTATATCTATCTATATCTATCTATCTATCTATCTATATCTATCTATATCTATCTATCTATCTATCTATATCTATCTATCTATCTATCTATATCTATCTATCTATCTCTATCTATCTATCTCTATCTATCTATCTCTATCTATCTATCTCTATCTATCTATCTATCTCTATCTATCTATCTATCTATCTATCTCTATCTATCTATCTCTATCTATCTATCTATCTCTATCTATCTATCTCTATCTATCTATCTCTATCTATCTATCTATCTCTATCTATCTATCTATCTATCTATCTATATCTATCTATCTATCTATATCTATCTATCTATATCTATCTATCTATATCTATCTATCTCTATCTATCTATCTATCTCTATCTATCTATCTCTATCTATCTATCTATCTATATCTATCTATATCTATCTATCTATCTATATCTATCTATCTATATCTATCTATCTATATCTATCTATCTATATCTATCTATCTATCTATCTATATCTATCTATCTATATCTATCTATCTATCTATATCTATCTATCTATATCTATCTATCTATATCTATCTATCTATATCTATCTATCTATATCTATCTATATCTATCTATCTATCTATATCTATCTATCTATATCTATCTATCTATAT